>CANSNZ010000190.1:510000-555000 GCA_947646795.1 Beta lomatogona | reverse complement strand
ATTTTAGTTAATTTAATTTAATTTCAGTTTAGTTAATTTAATTTCAGTTCAGTTAATTTAATTTCAGCCAAAATAAGTTCAAAAGAACAGGGCCTAAGTTGTTCATAGTTACCCCTTCTTTTTTTTTTTACAAATATTTTGAGGTATATTATTATGTAGGATGTTGTTAAATTTGTTTCAGTTTGTTATTTTCAAATTTCAGTTTGGTATAATTTTTCAAAAAATATGCATTGAATACCATGAAAATCACCATGATACATCGTGTTACATTTGATTATAGGAGCAAAAACTCCATCCCATAAATACTCATATCCTACCTCAATTCCTTAACTAATACTTCCTCTGTTTTTTTTAGTTGACCTGTTTCCCTTGGGCACACATGCCAATGCACTATTTTAAACCTTTATATCTCTAATTGTCAATAAGCAAAAATTACAAAAAGTTGATAATCTGAAAATATACATTGAGACGAATCTAACCAGATCTCACATGACTATATTTTTCCATGAGTACAAATCACAAAAAGAAGTCAAAGTTACATATGTGAATAGTGTCAAATGTCAAAACGGGTCATCTTAAAAAAACGGAGGTAGTAGTTAGAGCCTAAAAAAATGATAGTTAGTTACCCAACATTCAAAAATATTGGTATATATATAAGTTAGTTTCCCCGTGAAATGCCTAAACTACCTCTATGTAATTTACTAACTTACATGTAGTTTCGGGTGACTAGGCATACATGTTATATATAATACAAGTCCTCTTAAAATATAAATGCACGTGATGTATGCGTTAATATATAGAAAACATAATTGGTAGAAGAAATAGCTTTATAAAATATACATCACTAAAAAATGACATTTATTTTTTACAATATATATATTAATTAAAGTTACCTTTTGCAATTTGCAAAGTTCATATCTATACAATTTGAAGTGATTAGCAGGAACTACCAGTTGTATATATAGACCTATTTATAGTATAACACCTAGTTTTATTTTACTTTATATAACATCTATTATTTCTTTACGTCAAACTAATTTATTAGGGCAAAGCGAGTACTTTATTTCTCAACAACAATATACATTATTTGATTTTACTATTAAAACTTTTTAGGTGCTCATACTCTAAGAAAAGCTCGGTGTCATTCATCCTTCAATTCTCGGCTTCAAACCAGCAAAGGAGACATCAACATTGATTTCCTACAAACATTAATTGCAGCAACTTTGCTTGGTATCCAATAGCAACACAACCAACATTTTTTCTTTGACAACGAGATCAAATCGTGCATTAATTAAAAGATGATGTACATCCTAATGCTCATACAACCAAAACTAAAGCAAACAAACAAACCTAAAGGAGTTTTATGAGCTCGTACATTCTATCTAAAACAAAAATAAGCAAAAACGATAAAAACTCGTATAGGTAGAGGAGCGTCGCTGGTCAGATCTTGTGATGGTGAAGTCAATCCTCGAACGACTAATGGAAATGGTAGAAGAAGCAGATGATGTTCACGATCTGGACAACGAACAACCAACGACGAGCGTCGCGGCTCGCCGCATAAGCAATCCCAACAATCTGCTATCGCTTGGGATTCTGAGCTCATGATCTTTGGAAGAGTCACATTCCGTTGCGACTCATTACTCTTGCTCGAGAGTATTTCAGGTTTCTCCATAGAGAAGGAGAAACGCAAATGAGTGGGCGTGCTGAAAACCCCCAGATGCAACTGGGGTGCCGCCTTCAGATTTGAAGTTGTCAAGGCAAGGACCATTAAGATCAATGCCAAGCTAGAAAGAGAGCCATATAAGGTAAGCTCTCGAACACACCTTCGGTTTACAAAACCTAAAAACATACGTCCCAACCATGAAACACTTTCATCGCCTAGTCGATACTCACAAACTTGAGTCACTTTTTCCCTCAGCATAGGATCCAAAAAACCGACATATGTTACTATTACAACCTTGAACCACCAATCCCGACCTAACATACAAACACTTATCAATGGCCACAACCAACCACAGACAATTTCGTTACCAACTCGAAAACAACGCACTCCTATTATTCAGAGATTTAACACACATTTTGAGAAAAAACCAAACATACTAACATTGAACATAATTAGTTGGAGAGCCCAACAACCAGGGGAAAGGGGAGGGGAAGCCCGACACTAACAGGGGGGAAGGGAAAAGGGAAGCCCGACACTAACAAGGGGAGGGAAAAGGGGAGCCCGAAACTAAACTGAACTCAAGTAACCGGGGAAGGGGATAACCTAAAACTAACACCACAGGGGTAAAGGGGGAGGGGAAGACTCGACCTACAACAGGAGCAGGGCAGGGGAAAGGTGGTGGAGAACCTAACCACAGGAACCGACTCGGCAATGGGGAGGTGAACCGATGAAGCCTCGGTGGCCGCAAAACACAGGGAAGGGGTTGGGGACGACATAACAGGGGGGAGAGAAACGTGTAGGGACTGGGGGTGGGAGACAACAACACAAACAACGATAGGGGAGGGGGAAAAGCGTCGGTGGCGAGTATTCAACCACCAGCGCCAACCGAGAAGAGGGGGAGGGGGAGACGGGGTGGGGGAAGCAGGGGAGCGACGACACAAGGGAAGGGGGTGGACGCGACGCAAGAGAACGGGGAGGGGGATGAACTCACCTACACTAAGAACAACGAAGAGGTTGCTGCAGGCTCGCCGGCAACCTGCGACCACCAGCGAGCCTGCGTGGCGGTGGTGGGTCGCTAAGGGAGTTTCTAGGGTTTGGTAAATTAGGGCAAGAGTTTAGAGAGTGGGAGGATGTTTGTGATGCCTGAAACACTTTCCCTTTTTCAACTCTTACACAGTTACAACACCAACAACATTGTAGCATATATCTAGACTAGTTAGCGCACATCAACTTTTGACAATCAATACTATGTTAATGTTTTTTCTGGAGAGGGTTTACTGCCCTCCGATCAAGTGCTCTTAGGTGGACGACAGTGATAATGAGGTGTGATAAATTAGAGGCAAAGCTGTGTGTTCTCATTCATTAGGTGTGGTATATATACCACTGATCGCCAAATACAATCCTCACAGAAGAGGAAATAAGCCAAAAGACAGATAGGAAATCGTCTAAGCATATCTCTAAAGATAACACAATATTCTCTAAAGATAATACAATATGATTTCCTAATATCTCTAATATTCCAGCCGTATATGTGATAACATAATATCTCTACTATCCTCTAATATTTTAACATAAATAAACCTAAATATTTTATTTTCTTAATAATATCAATATGGAAAATATATCATACATATAATTTCCGATACTAATTATATCTCGTATCTCTAACACCTTCCCGCAATCGTAACGGCAGTAACACGAACATTGCGATTGGAAATTCTTTTCTTTGTTGAAGTCGATATGCACAAATCTGGTGATGTCGCCTTCAATTTTTAATTTTATTTTTTTTAATGATGGGAACGTTCATCTTTTTCGAACCCATCAATCATCAATCAAACAGGAACGTCATTTCTTTTCAAACTTGCAAATATAACATTACAACGACAACTTCTCTTCTTCTTGAACTCGTCGTATTTTGGTTTTTCCTGAGCAAAATCGTGCTCTAATCAAATAATGGTTTTTCAGAGCAAACGCAAACCATGTGGAAGTGAGGTTAAGCTTATATTCATTAAAGAGATTTACAACCTATATAATACAAAAGAAGAACTAAACTAGGACAATAGATAAGTTATACAAGAGAAAGATAAGAAAGAGAAGGTAAGAGAAGATATACAATATCATATACATAATAAAGATGATTACGTATCATGATTTGATATTATTTCCTATATGCCCCCGTAAGACGGACGGGGAATCCGAAAGGCCGAACTTGAGTAGAAGAGCATCCAACCGAGGACGAGACAAAGGCTTGGTAAGGAAGTCCGCAAGTTGGTCGCCGGTAGGAACATGAGTAACTCTTAGTGTACCATTTTGAACTTGCTCACGAATAAGGTAGAATGAAATAGCTAAGTGTTTCATCTTGGAGTGGAAAACAGGATTGGCGCTGAGATGAGTAGCACTTAGATTACCACAAAAGATGACAGGAGTTGTAGTTAAACGAACACTTAGTTCAGTGAGCAAATTATGAACCCACATAAGTTCACCAGTGGTGGAAGATACCACACGGTATTCGGCTTCAGTTGATGATTTTGCAATAGACTTTTGCTTCTTTGAACACCATGTAATAGGATTTCCACTAAGAAAGATAACATGGCCCATAGTAGAAGTGTAATCATCACGATTACCGGCCCAGTCTGCATCAGAGAAAGCATGAAGAGTGGAGGGAGAGTCTTGGAAGATATTAATACCTTTGTCAAGAGTGCCATTCAAATAGCGAAGCAACCGTTTGAGAGCCAACCAATGAGTAGACGTTGGACATTGCATGAATTGAGATAACTTGTTAATGGTATAAGCAACATCGGGCCGTGTAAGAGTAAGGTATTGGAGGCTGCCTACAACAGCTCTATAATCCTTGGGCTCGGGAAATACATTACTGCAGCCGGCAGTGAGAGGATGAGTGGTGAGCATTTGAGTGGGCACATGCTTTGCATCAACCATACCCATTCTTTCAAGGAGATCAAGGATGTATCTTTGTTGACTAAGAAAAAGTCCATGTAAGGTGTGCATAACTTCGACCCCAAGAAAGTAAGAGAGAGAGCCAATATCCTTCAAAGAAAACCTGTGAGCAAGAGTCTTGATAAAAGAATCAATATGAGATGGACTAGGCCCAGTAACAATAATATCATCAACATAGACAATAAATGGCCTTCTTTAATTTACAAACATGTGAAGGAAAATCTTGGTTAATGAACCCAGGTGGTTGAGTCATGTAAACTTCTTCATGCAAAGTACCCTGCAAAAATGTATTATTAATATCAAGTTGCCTGAGAGGCCAGTGTTGAGTAACCGCAAGACTAAGAAGTGTGCGGATATTGGCAGGTTTGACAACAGGACTGAAAGTTTCAGTATAATCAATGTCAGGACGTTGTTGGAAACCCTTAGCAACTAAACGCGCTTTATAGCTCTCAATAGTGCCATGTTGGGTGTATTTAATTCTGAAAACTCATTTGCATTTAACCACATTGCGAGCCAAGTTGGGAGGAGTTAAGTCCCATGTACCAAGAGTATGAAGAGAATGAAGCTCTTCTTCCATTGCTTGTCGCCAAAGAGGGTCTTTGAGAGCTTGGGTAATAGTTTTTGGGAGAGTAGGCTTTGGGCTAGTAGTGGTGGAATGGACATATTTGGGGTTGGGTTTGAAGACATTATTTTTGGAGCGGGTAATTATGCCAGCAGGAGGTACTGGGCTGCTGGAAAGGATTGTATTAGGGTAGGAAGAAGGGGAGTGGGCTTGGTCTGAAATAGTGGGAGAGGGAGAGGGAACAGGACTGGTTTGAGGAAGAGAGGAAGGAGAGGGATGTGCCTGGTCTGAAAAATGGGAGAAGGAGAGGGAACTGGGCTGGTTTGAGGAAGAGAGGAGGATGAATGAGGCGTAGGAGATGGAAGGGGGGATAATGGAATAGCAGTGCTGGGCCGAGAAGGGGATACGGAAGGCAGGGAAGAAGCGGAAGTGTGAGGAGGGTCTGGGCCATCAGGAGAGAGAGGTGAGGCAACGGGTATTGGGATGGAGGGAGGAGAAGAAGAGTGGGAAGACACGGAAGAGGAGGACAAGTGAAGTGGGCTTGGGCTCAGAGAGTCAGGACTCTCAATGTGAGGCTGGTGGATCGGATCATGAAGAGCAGGAAGTGAAATAGAGCACTAGGAGCTTGGATCAGGTAAGGGAGGTAAGTTTGGCTGATTTAGGAGAGTAGAATATGGGAATTCATGCTCAACAAATCGAACATGCCTAGAAGTAAAAACACGATGAGTGGTAGGATCTAAACAATGGTACGCACTTTGAGTTTTGGAGTAACCAATAAAGATGCAAGGACGAGAATTTGAGTCAAGTTTGTGAGTGTTATAAGGTTTCAACCATGGATAGCAAAGACATCCAAAACTACGAAGTTTGAGATAATTAGGTGGAGATTGAAATAAACAATGATATGGAGATTTGTGAGAGAGAGTAGGAGTAGGAAGACGATTAATGAGATATGAAGACGTAGAAAAGGCATAAGACCAATATTCAAAAGGAAGTTTGGCATAAGTAAGGAGAGATAACCTAGTTTCAACAATATGACGATGATGCCGTTCAGCAAAACCATTATGTTCAGGTGTGCGAGGAGGAGATGTAAGGTGAGCGATACCATTAATGGTAAAAAAAGATTTGTGGGCTTCATATTCACCCCCATTATCAGAATATAAAACACGAATTGAAGTAGCAAAGTATTTTTCAACAAGTGCTTTATAGCGAATAAAGACTTCCCTGGTATCAGATTTATTTTTGAGAGGATAGAACCAAATGTATTTAGTGTGATGGTAAAAAAAAAAAAAACATAATATTTGAAACCATCAATGGAGTAAACAAGAGAATTCCATAGATCAGTATACACAATGTCAAGGGGAGAATGAGAAACTAAAGTAGATTTAGCAAAAGGTAATTTGTGACTTTTATTGCAATAACAAGACTTACAATCAAAAGATAAAGTGTTTGAAACTTGAAGATTAAAATCTGAAATAAGATGCTTAAAGATAGCTAAAGAAGGATGGCCAAACCTATGATGCCAATTTATTGCCGGAGACTTTTGAGTAGAAAGAGCTAAAATGGCAGATGGAGAAGAGGACCATTCATAGGCACCATGCTTAGTTGGACCCGTTAGAATATGTGCCCCCGTTAGGCGATCCTTCAAAGAAAAGGAAGAAGATGAGAATTCAACAACAAGATCATTATCAAGACAAAATTGAGAAATGGAAATAATGTTGTGATTCATATTAGGAGCACATAAAACATTAGAGAGATGAATGGTTTTAGAAGGAGTAGAGAAGAGAGTAAGAGAACCCGTATGAGTTATAGGAACACCAAAACCATTACCTATAACGATCTCTTCCGTACCATCATAAGGATGGTGAAGAAAGAGAGTAGAGAGGTCATGAGTAACATGATGGGAGGCGCCAGTATCCAAGAGCCAAGAAGAAGAAGAGGCATGAGGGAGGTTGATAGTGGCGACGTTGGCTTGTGGAGGGGCGGATGAAGGGAGTGTGGGTTTGGCATTGGGAAATTGTTGTTGAAAAGCATAACAACGATAGAGGGAATGGCCAACAACATGACACCATTGGCACTTTCCTTTATAACCAGTAGGTTTAGACTTGTCATTTGAGGGGTGAGATTTGTTTTGAGAAGTGGGCTTGGAGTTGGAGTAAGTAGCACGAGAAGGGTTGTGATATGAGCGAGTGGAAGTGACATGGGCTGTGGCAGGGAGAGGAGTGGGGTTGGACAGAGGCATAGGGTTCATCAAAGAGCCCTCTTTAAGCAATAATTTCTCATACAGTTCATCGGACGTAATAAGAGTATCACGTTCATTAACGTGTTCAACAACCGATTTAAACTCGATATTAACAAGACCTTCAAGAACTCGTTCGATCAAGTCTTCGGGTTTAAGAGGATCATCAAGAACCGCTAAATGATCAGCACAAATTCGGATGGCATTAACATAATCCGGAATAGGTTGGGTACCTTTGGTGATAGATTTAAGTTTAGCTTTGATAAGCTTGGCATGGCCGCGGGTATGGCACGCAAAGGTATGAGATAATATATCCCAGGCTTGCTGGGCAGTGGTGGCATGGGAAACCAATGGGACTATAGTCGGGTCAAGTGTGCCAAGTAGAGCACCAAACAACAACTTATCTTGTCTGACCCAGGTTATATGCGCAGGGTTGGAAGCAGTAGTGGTCTCGGTAGAAGTCGTAGTTATAGTAGCAGGAGGAATAGGGTGAGTGCCATCCAAAAATTTGAAGAGACTATGGCCAACAAGAATGGCTTTAAGTTGTAATTTCCATGAGAGATAGTTGATGTTAGTGAGTTTGATGATGTTGGTAAGGTTAACTATAATGAGAGGGGTCTTAGGATCAACATCATTAGGAATAGTATTAGAGGCCATGGAAAAGGAGTGAAAGAGACGAAAAAAATATTCTGGTGGGAGGTTATTATACCTGCTCGGATACCATGTGGAAGTGAGGTTAAGCTTATATTCATTAAAGAGATTTACAACCTATATAATACAACAGAAGAACTAAACTAGGACAAGATAAGTTATACAAGGGAAAGATAAGAAAAGGAAGGTAAGAGAAGATATACAATATCATATACAGAATAAAGATGATTACGTATCATGTTTTGATATTATTTCCTATAAACCACACTCCAATCAATTAAAAACCTTGTCACATGGCACAAGGAGAACCAATAATCCCTGTCTCATGACACAGGTGAGCCGAAACTTTTTGTGGGGGAATTTTATGGTTAAAAAACTAAGGAAATTAGGTGCTTGAAAAGAAAGTCAAGCACCAACCAAGCCTTGTAAGTTGTAACACAGCAGTCCGCAGCATTACTTAACTAAACAAGAGGGAAATTTTGGATGTGATCTAATAAGGTAATCAAGAATAAGGTGAAATATAGAATTGAAATAGATGATTTGATTCATCAAAGTACTACGTGCCAAATTAATGAGGCAGAGGAAGGAGAAGAAAACCAAGTATATTGGTAGCAAGTCCTTTTGTGGCATAGGCAAATTAAATAAGATGTCATCACTGCTAGAATTCGGCAACCCAAAATTCATCGAGCCTAGTTGATGTGTATTGTATGAGAAAATACATAAAATATCAAGATATGCGGAAGCGAAGAAAAAAAAATTGTCTTTTTATGATTGTTTGTGAATCCCGCCGGTGGGATTGATGTGTCAACCCACCGTTAGAAGATAAATTTCTTTAGACTATTTCAAGATCTAACCTACTCTTGATACCATGATAAATTAGAGGCAAAGCTGTGTGTTCTCATTCATTAGGCGTGGTATATATACCACTGATCACCAAGAAGAGAAAATAAGCCAAAAGACAAAGATAGGAAATCGTCTAAGCATATCTCTAAAGATAACACAATATTCTCTAAAGATAATACAATATGATTTCCTAATATCTCTAATATTCCAGCCGTATATGTGATAACATAATATCTCTACTATCCTCTAATATTTTAACATAAATAAACCTAAATATATTATTTTCTTAATAATATCAATATGGAAAATATATCATACATACATTTTCCGATACTGATTATATCTCGTATCTCTAACAAGGTGAGATTGTTCGATCATACGCCGAGGATGAAGGTGCCTTCTTTGATGACTTCATTGAAGCAATGCTCAAGATGGGAAGCATAGGAGTTCTTCCTGAGAATAGTGGTGAAATTCATCGTATATAATTGTATGGTTACTAACTAATTAATGATGCTTTTATTAATTATTCGCCTCCGCAGTAGTAAGATTTTCAGGAGTACTTGTTAGTTTGATTGATTAATTAGTACTACTATATTAGTCAGATCGTGTTGTAGTTAGATTTCTCATATGTAAGTACTTATGTATTATGTAAGGTATAAACTTATTTATTTATTCCCTTATCCTAGTCAGCAAGTTGGTTAGATTAGTTTGTTATTGCTCCAACTAACTCTTGTATAAATTAGGAAGTTAGCTCACAATGTTAGTTAGTTCAGTTTTATATTTTTCATTTTCTTTTCTTCTATATACAAAACTCTCTCTACTGTTCTTCAAGTAAGTATGAAATCAATCTAGCGTTTTGATTCTTTATGGTATCAGAGCTTATCTCTTTCATGAGATTAGGTTTTCTTTGCGATTTTAAGCTCAATCAAATTCTAAATTGATTGAACTTTCAGCTTGATTTTGATCAAAATTGGAGTTTGTGATTTCTTGATCTGATCATTTTGTTAACTAAATGAAACTAAAATTTCATAGTTTCAAGTGAATTTCGTTGATTGATTCAACATTTCTTGAAGTTTTATTCGCAATTTCAAGCGATTATTCTCGAGGTTAAATTCTGATTTTTTTTCAATCAGATTCTGTTAACGATTGATTGAAGATTCATAATCTTGTAAATTGCTTCATTTTGTTGTCGATATAATGGCAATTGATTATGAGGTTTCGTTTAATGGTGAAAACGGTGGAAATGGTGGAAATGGAGGTGTTGCAAGCAATGTGGATAATGGAGGTAACATATATCCTCTATCATTGCTAATTCAGATAATCCTACTGCTGCTTTAGTTAATTCTGTGTTTTCTGGAAGTAATTGCATGAGATGGAGTAGGAATGTGCGTAGAGCATTGATTGCTAAAAATAAAGAAGGATTAATGGAGGTTTAACTATGCCTGATGAGAAGGATAAGAACTTTCAAAGATGGAAAAGAGCAGATTATATGGTGATGAGTTGGATTTTGAGCTCAATGAGTTCAGAAATAGTTGTATTCATGGACAATTCAATGGAATTGTGGCGAGAATTACAGGAACGTTTTGGTCAGTCCAATGGACCTTTGATCTATCAATTAAGAAAAGAAATTGATAGTTTAAAGCAAAAAAAATATGACAATCATCACTTACTATGGGAAAACTAAGAAGCTATAGGATGAATTGCAAAGCTTAAAGAACTTTCCTATATGTAGCTGTGGTGCTTTGAGTTCGTGCACTTGCAATTTTTTGAAGAGATTACAAGACCTTGAAGCTGAAGATAAGTTGATACAATTCTTGCTTGGCCTGAATAGTGGTTTTGACACTGCTATTACTAACATTCTTTCAATGGATCCTCAGCCTAAAATCAATCGTGCATTCTCTATTGCACAACAAATTGAGAAACAAAAAGAAGTGAGTGCTAGTAATATGAAATTCACTAGAGAAAGTAGTGCTATGGCAGCACAAAGAATGAACAGAAATCCTTTTCAACAAAAGAATTCTTTCAGTCAGTCTAAGAAAGATTGGAAGAAAGACAAGAATGACAAGTTTTATGAAAATTGCAAGGCTAGAGGACATACTATGGATCAATGTTTCAAATTGATCGGATATCTTGAGTGGTATAATGTGATTAAGGCTGGCAAGAAGACAAGAGGTTCATATATCAGTCATAATAAGAACAAAATTGCTGCATAACATGAAAGGAAAGCAACCTACAGATAGCTCAGATGGTGCTCATCCTAACTTTGCAGGTAATCCATCTTCACTTGCTTGTTCTATAGTTAATGAATATGACTATACAAGTTGGATAGTGGATTCTGATCAAAATATGCTGGTAGACAAGAGAGTATTAACTTCACGAATTAACTACCTGATGGCAGTTCTAAATTGGTTAAGATAGTTGGCAAGGTTCTCTTGAATGGAATATTGATTCTTCATAATGTGCTGTTGGTAGAGGGTTTTAAGCACAACCTCATGTCTATTGGCCAGTTAGTTGAGAAATCAGGAATACAAGTCACATTTACACCTCATGTTTGTTGTTTTCAGGACCTTTCTAGTAAGGAAACTATAGCTGTTGCCATGAAATATAATGGACTATATTTTTTCAATGCATCATGCTTCAAGTATTCAAGAGAAGTTGAGGTACATAGTAAAAAAGGCTCTTGTAATGCTGTTGTGACTGAATTTCCTATTGATAGCAAGATGTTGCCTAATAAAACATCTACTAGCAATAAGAATAAATGTAATATTGCACCTTTTCTTCACATGATACATGCTCGTTTGGGTCATGTTTCATTGTCTAAGGTGCAACACTTACCAATTTGTGATTGTACTGGTTTAAAGGAATATAATTGCAATATTTCTCTATATTCCAAGCAACACAAGCTCCCTTTTTCAGTCAGTATCAGCAGAGCTACTAAATGCTTTGAATTGATTCATTTGGATCTTTGGGGACCATATAAGGTCAAGGCTTTAAATAGTGCATCATACTTTTTTACTGTTTTAGATGATCACAGTAGAGTAGTATGAACATTTCTATTACATAACAAGTCTCAAGTTTCTAAAACTATAGCTGATTTTCTAGCTTTAGTTGAAACTCAGTTTAAGCAACAAGTGAAAGGTGTAAGGTCTGATAATGGGACATAAGTGATAAAGGAAGAGTGTCTCAGACTGTTTGCAGACAAAGGTATAATACACCAAAGAAGTGTTCCTCATGTTCCTCAACAAAATGGCAGGGTTGAGAGGAAACACAAACATCTACTTGAGATGTCCAGGGCATTAAGGTTTAATGGCAGGTTGCCTAAGAAGTTTTGGGGTGAATGCTTATTGACTGCTACTCATATTATTAATAAGTTACCTATAAAACTTCTCAACTGGAAATCTCCTTTTGAAATCATGTTTCAAAAGCCTCCTTCATATACACAATTGAGAGTGTTTAGGTGCTTATGTTATGCTTATAACATGTCTGTAACTAGAGACAAGTTTGATACAAGATCAAGAGAGTGCATATTCATAGGATATCCCTATGGACAGAAAGCTTACAAGTTGTATGATTTACATAGTCATACATGTTTTGTTTCTAGAGATGTGATCTTTTATGAAACTATATTCCCTTATCCTACAAATTCCTTTGTCATTAACAAGAATTTTGTTCCTCTTGTTAATGTTGGTTCTGATTCCAATATTTCTTCCTTTCTTCCTTTACATATCTCAAATACTCCATCTTCTACAGAAAATGTTTCTGTTTCATATCATTCTTCTACTCAGTCTATTCCTCACAATGTTTCCAATACTTATGTTTCTTCACATTTACATTCACCTTTACCTTCATACATTTCTGACGACAATAATTCTTCTTCACATACAATTAATGATACAACTTCTTCTTCTAATGATCAAACAAATGTTTCTATTCCTATTAGAAGATCTACTAGGAATGTGATACCTTCTGTTAAATTGACTGATTTTGTCAATACTTATATTCCTCACAAAATTTGTTCAAACAATGTTTCTTCTTCTTCTGAATCAACTTCTTTTGCTGTCAACTCTTCTCATATCAAAGAACCTAAACACTACAATCAAGCTAAAAATAATCCTAGTTGGGTTATTGCTATGGATAAAGAAATTAAAGCCCTTGAAGAGAATGAAATATGGGATTTAATTCCTTTACCTGTTGGTAAAACAGAAATTGGTTCTAAATGGGTTTTTAAACTCAAGTTAAATCCAGATGGTACCCATTGAGAGGTACAAAGCACATTTGGTGGCTACAGGTTATCAACAAGTTGAGGGGCAAGATTTCAATCAGACTTTTGCACCAGTAGCTAAACTGGCTACTGTCAGAGTTTTGATTGCAGTTGCCAATGCACATGGTTGGCCTTTGTGTCAGTTGGATGTGAATAATGCATTCTTGCATGGTTTTCTTGAAGAAGAGGTCTATATGTTACCACCAGCAGGCTATGACAAAGCTACAAAGGGTGAAGTTTGTAAACTGAAAAAGTCTATTTATGGACTTAAACAGGCATCCAGACAATGGAATAAGGAATTAATCAAGTTTTTGAAGAGTTTGGGCTTTATTCAATCCAAACAAGATTATTCATTGTTCACTAGACTTTTAGATGGCCAGTTCTTAGCTATTTTAGTCTATGTGGATGATATGGTGCTCACAGGGACAAGCATGACTCAAATTGATGCAGTTAAATTTTCTCTTGATCAAGCTTTTACTATTAAAGACCTTGGTGCTCTTAACTATTTTTTAGGGGTTGAAATCTCCAGGAATTATGATGGCATATTCTTGTCACAAAAGATATATATCAGAGAGATATTCTTACAGATTGTGAAATGATGCAATGTGAGTCATCCCTTGCTCCATTGCCTACTGATTTGAAACTTTCTACTGATGTTGGTGATGTTCTCCCTGAACCAGATGTTTACAGAAGGTTAGTTGGCAGATTATTGTACTTAGGTCTCACTAGACCTGATCTATCCTACTCAGTACAACACCTGAGTCAATTCATGCATCAACCAAGAATGCCACACCTTAGGGCTACTTTACATGTTGTCAAATATCTCAAAGGCACAATGGATTTTGGATTGTTTTATTCTGCTCACAGCAAGTTGGATGTGTTGGCTTACAGTGATGCTGATTGGAGTGCTTGCCAATTTTCTAGTAGATCTTTGAGTTCTTATGCAGTTTTTCTTGGTTATAAATTGATAGCATGGAAAACAAAGAAACAAACCACTGTCAGGAAATCTTCTACTGAAGCAGAATATAGAAGCATGTCTTCTACTGCTAGTGAGTTAGTTTGGTTGCACGGATTGCTTGAAGATCTCAGAGTGAATATTTCTTTGCCTATCACAATGTATTGTGACAATACTTATGCTGAACACTTGGCTCACAATCCTAAATTCCATGAAAAGACTAAGCTTCTCAAAAGAGATATGCACTACATCAGAGAGCAAGTTGAAGCTGGTTTTATCACTACAGCTCATGTCAAGAGTGCAGATCAGCTTGCAGACCTGCTCACTAAATCTATTTCTTCAGCTCAGCATCATGTTCTTTGCTCCAAGCTTGGTCTTGTCTCACAAGTCCAGCTTGAAGGGGGAGTATAAACTTATTTATTTAATCCCTTATCCTAGTCAGCAAGTTGGTTAGATTAGTTTATTATTGCTCCAACTAACTCTTGTATAAATTATGAAGTTAGCTCACAATGTTAGTTAGTTCAGTTTTATATTTTTCATTTTCTTTTCTTCTGTATACAATACTCTCTCTACTATTCTTCAAGTAAGTATGAAATCAATCTAGTGTTTTGATTCTTTATAAGGCTATCTGGAACTTAGTTTTGTAAAAATCATCTTAAGCATCGATCATGTACGTACTTTTTTTCATAAACAATACAAATCTATATATATATAAGACCAACTTACCATGATGGTAAGATGGGGGTAACTTGTTGTTTTAATGGGTCACTTATAGTAACTCCTTATCGAAGAATGACCATTTTAACTTTTAGTGTGATCCCTTTAAACTCACAAAAGTGGTCCTTTTAGGGAACAACCAAAGGTATTCTTAGCATAATTATAGTGTAAAACAGTCTTACACAAGATTTACTATAAACAATTCTAGGAAATTTTTGTTGCACATAAATAAATTGAGACTTCACAAAAAATAGACAAATGGAAAGGAAAGCCTAAACTTGTTTGAGAAGCCTACAGTGATAATTATTTTTAAAAGGGATTTTCAAATGTCCATGAGCACACAATAACAATAGTAGACTTACAATTTTTAACATTATAAAATCTTTTCATAAAGTATTTTATTACATAATAACTAATGTAAGTACTCGAAATAATAACCTTTTCCTTGAGGGTTCACCATGCCCATAATTAGAGAGTATTTTTTTAATTGCCAAAAAAGAGCGTTAATTCGAGGGGAGGGGGTGGCAACTTACATTACCAAAAAAATATGTTATACTTCATATACTTATAGCTTAGCATGTGTCCATATACTATGTGTCCATAAATACTAAGCAGACATTAAATAAATCGTTTTATAAAATCCTCAATTTTACAGAACTTTATTTCCTATCTTAACTTACTATAATCCCTCGTCACTAAGGAAAAATTAGAAAATAATCTGCTATGAAAATCTACCATAACAATGTCGGGCATAGTAAACCAAGTTTTGAAACCAGAATGTTACTCTAATTCTTCCTAATAATATAAGCCACTTCGTAATTTAATTAGTATATTAAAAGTTTGTATTTACTTATATATTAATATTTCCCTTATCTATATACTTCCTCCATTTCCAATTACTCGTTACACTTTGAAAATTTCACTATTCATCTATGAGGTTTGACCATGGATTATTTACTATTAGATAAAATCAAATTTATAATGTAATATGCTATTGAATTTGTCTCAGGGCCTGTTCTCTTCGGCATAAAACAATTGAACTGAACTGAACTGAAAATAAGTTGGGGAGAACAGGCCCTCAATGTATACTTTCATAAAATCAAATTTTCATACTTTACTCTAATACACAATTAAAGATATAAATAGTCAAAGTAGTGCATCGGCAAGCGTGAAAGTCTAAGTGTAGCGAGTAAAAAGAAACGGAGGAAGTAATTATCAAAAGCAAAATCCTAAATCCTATGTGACATGCTCACAATCACCAAGTAAATCTAGAGCTCCACAAATTAATAACATGTTATTAAGGTGTCCACGTGGCATTGATGAGTGAAAGGGATTCAAGCACTAAGAATGAAAGCAAACTATTGGCGTGCCACGTGTCACTACTACTAAAGTGCAATGTTTGAAAGTCGGTTCTTTAAAGCATGAAAATAAGCCAGAATACGCGTAATAATGATCGTTTGAGCGACTACATCGGCACACTTTGGGCTATTTGGAATACGCGTAATGCACAGGTTTTCCGACAAATTTGAGCCACGATGCAAACCTTGCAGACTAATATTGAGAAGTATAAGTAGCAACATGCAGGTTTCTCACAGGCAAGGGTAGCGTCGACTAGGCCTGCTGAGATTGGTGGTCCCCCGCCAGGATTCTTGTTTGCTACTTTTGGGCGGTATACAACAACCCCCTCCTAGGTTATCTTTCGTGTGGATGGTTCTTGGTTTAAGCATAATCACAAGGGGGCTGCAGCTTGGGTGGCGCAGGTTCGGGGAATGGCTACGCAAAATAGCTATGCACAACGATTTATGGCTTCTTTCGCGCTTCACACGGAAGCTCGAGCATGCCTTCTTGCTTTAGTTTGGGCTAGGAACAATGAGATCTCTCGAGCTATCGTCTACACCGACTCGACTGTACTGGTCCGCCTTCTCCAATCCTCTAAAGCTCGGGATATTCGAATTCAACATACGCTCAAGGAGATTCGGGACACCGTTAGGTTTTTCGATTGGTGCCAAATCATTAAAGTTCACCGAGACGAGGTTGCTACAGCTCATACTCTAGCAAGGCTATGTTGTCTCTCCAGTTATCCGTTTTTTGCTTGTTAAATTTGGCTTCTTTTAGCTTATGATTGTACGCTTTCTCGTTGTAAAAAAAAAAAAAAGAATAAGCCAGAATATATGATTGCATAAATCATTCAATCGCATACAATATTAAAAAATCGATGACTTAAAGAAAAACAATTATTTCACTTCCAAAAAAAATCCGCTTTAACAATATTATTGCAAAAAGGGAACAAAATCACTCCTAATCAGTTCCATTTTAGATATTCCAGGAAATGAAAATTTGTCCCGTGATTTTTGGGCTGTCAAAGATTGATTCCTTCCTAATATATACTCCCTCCTTCCATAATATAGTGCTTGTTTCTTTTTTAAACAGTCTCCAAGATGCACCTTTGCCCTTCGATATTTTCAATTCGTTATTAATAAAAAATATAAAAAGTTGATATTGTGAAACTATACGTTGAAGCAAATCTAACAAGATCCCACATTTGTATATAGGTATTAATGAGAATATTTGGTCAAAGATTTTAAAGTTTGACCTCAAAAGAGATAAACAAGCACTATGTTATGATGGGACGGAGGGAGTAATAAACCACGCTTAAAAACTACTTCTATATACTTGCAGCAACGAAACAAGGTGAAAATTGAATCACAGTGGCACACCACTTGCGATACCAGCCAAAAGAAAAGAGAAACTAGTTACCATGATTTGTTGCAGCAAAAAGGACAAAGGAATTGAGGAGTTGACGAACACAACACACACACGAGACACAAGCAACAGCAAATTAAAGACATCAACAATCATAACAGCTCGATGGACGTCCACGTCGACTTGCAGCAGCATTAACTCTAGCGATAATAATAGAGGAGGATAGAGAGGGCAGTAGATACAAAGGAGGAGAGAAAAAAGAACATGCAACATATGAACAATCAACCGTAATCAAAGCGCTAACGGAAAAACTCCGGCGGAAGTATCGGTGACTTCAAATTCGACAACGAAATTAGAGGAAAAGATAGATGTGCAAATGAAAATGAGTTGGACTTAATAGAGTCCCAATTGAGGAAATTGGATTTTGTTTGTTGAATAATCTGGAAGATATAGGATGGTGAGATTGATTAAAATCAAGTGAAGAAATTATCTAGTGATTCATTGAAGAGAGAGAAAATGGGATTACACTCTAAATTAAAGAATAGATAGAGAAAGTGTTTTATTGTAGATTTTTACTACTAATACTGAGTATAACACAAAGCTAGGACAATTAAAGAAGTATTGCTTTTATGTTATTCATGTACATCAACCGCTGCGAAGAGAAAATAGATTAATATATTGGGAATGTTGTTCATCTTTGCAGATAAGAGTGAGGTAAAGTTAAATGAGTTATGGTAGAGTTGTGACTTGTGACTTAACCATCTTTTTATTTATTCATAATAAGTGTTTCTGCTAAGAAATTAAGGATTGTAATAGGTTGTGAGGTGTAATGTGGGCCCCAAGAGCGGTCGCCTGAGCTCCGATATCCGTAAGTCGGAAACCTGTAAAACAAGGTTAGACTACCCCGGGGGTGGTTCCGGGATCGCCCCTCCGACGCTCCAGTCAGATGTGATTGAGGTAGAGAGAATCTAGAGAGAGCTGCTCTAGTTGTTTAGGTGAGAATTGAATACATGTTCATTGATGAGGCAGATGGTTTTTATAGTGTTGGGGATTTCCTAGACAGGAAACATTGATTGGATGGGCCTTTTTGGGAGCAATGGCGTTGTTGCCTTTTCAGGCAATGATTATTTCACCTTTTTAGAGGGCTCCAAAGTTCCTGAGATTAGGTCAACTTTCAGGTGAGACCCACCGCTGTCACCTGTCCGAGGCTCTAGGAGGCTTTTGTTCTCCTGCTGGGCTGCTAATTAATTGAGCCCAAACAATTAGCCCCACGCCAGGGATAGGGGATCATGGAGGTCTGACTAGATGAACGCCCGTCCGTGGCGGAATAACGATCATCTTACTTCTGACTGGCTCACAACCCCATCTAAGTATATAGACGGAATAAACCACGACGCCGGCCGAGTCCTATCCCTGTAGAGGGGGTTTGTGCCGACCGGATCACCTCCTGCTTGAAGGAAGGGTGCTGACCGGGCCCCCCTCTGTTTAAGAGAGAGAGTCCCGACCGGGTCGTTTCCTGTTGAAGGAAACGATGCCGACCCGGTCATTTTCTTGCTGAAGGGAAGAGCGCCGACCGTGTCATCTTTCTGTTGAAGAAGAAGCGCCGACCGGGTCATCATCTCATGCTTGAAGAGAACAACGTCGACCGGGTCCCTTTTCATGTGGAAGGAAAAGCGACGACTAGGTCATCTCGTGCTTGAAGAGAACAACGCCGACCGGGTCCTTTTCCATTCGATGGATAAGCGCCGACCGAATCTTGATTGTTTGGTAGTCACTCAGATGATGGGCTAATAAGACCCACGTCCGTCTGAGTGGGTATTACCTGATACTTGGCCATACTTGGCCAGGCATAGAAGAGACTCGGCAAAGGAGCGGAGCTCCTATTCGCTGAGTGAGTACGAAGCCACTTGCATGAGGGGCTAATGAGCCCCATGTCTGCCCGAGTGGGTGCTAACTGATACTCGGCCACACGTGACCAGGCGTAGGAGCGACTCGGCAAAGGATGGGAGCTCCTATTGGCCGAGTGAGTATGGAGTCACACGGATGAGGGGCTAATGATCCCCAAGTCTGTCCGAGTGGGTGCTAACTGATACTTGGCCATACTTGACCAGGTATGGAAGCGACTCGGCAAAGGAGGGAAGCTCCTATTGGCCGAGTGAGTATGGAGCCACTCGGATGAGGGGCTAATGAGCCTCAAGTCTATCCGAGTGGGTGCTAACATATACTTGGCCATAATTGACCAGGTATAGAAGCGACTCGGCAAAGGTATTGGGCGAGTGAGTATGGAGCCACATGGAGGATGGGCTAATGAGCCCTAAATCTATCCGAGTAGGTGCTAACTGAAACTTGGCCATACTCGACCAGGTATAGAAGCGACTCGGTGAAGGAGGGGAGCTCCTATTGGCCAAGTGAGTATGGAGCCACTCGGATGAGGGGCTAATGAGCCTCAAGTCTGTCCGAGTGGGTGCTAACTGATACTTGGCCATACTTGACCAGGTATAGAAGCGACTCGGCAAAAGAGGGGAGCTCCTATTGGCCGAGTGAGTATAGAGCCACTCGGATTAGCGGCTAATGAGCCTCAAGTCTGTTCGAGTGGGTGCTAACTGATACTTGGCCATACTTGACCTGGTATAGAAGCGACTCGGCAAAGGTATTGGCGGAGTGAGTATGGAGCCACTCGGAGGTGGGGCCAATGAGCCCCAAATCTGTCCGAGTGGGTGCTAACTGACACTTGGCCATACTTGACCAGGTATAGAAGCGACTCGACGAAGGTGGAGAGCTCCTATTGGCCGAGTAAGTATGCAGCCACTCGGATGAGGGGCTAATGAGCCCTAAGTCTGTCCGGGTGGTTGCCAATTGATCATTGCACCTTGCCTGACCCAGGATGCCATGTGGTCATTTTTCTATTTGAAGAAAAGACGCCGACCGGGTCATCTCATACCTGAAGAGAACAACGTCGACCGGGTCCCTTTCCTGTGGAACGAAAAGCGCCGACCGAATCTTGATCGTATGGTAGTCACTCAGATGATGGGCTAATGAGACCCAAGTCCGTTCGAGTGGGTATTACCTGATATTTGGCCATACTTGGCCAGGCATAGAAGAGACTCGGCAAAGGAGGGGAGCTCCTATTGGCCGAGTGAGTACGGAGCCACATGGATGAGGGGCAAATGAGCCCCATGTTTGTCCAAGTGGGTGCTAACTGATACTCGGTCACACGTGACCAGGCGTAGGAGCGACTCGGCAAAGGAGGGCAGCTCCTATTGGCCGAATGAGTATGGAGTCACTCGGATGAGGGGCTAATGATCCCCAAGTATGTCCGAGTGGGTGCTAACTGATACTTGGTCGTACTTGACCAGGTATAGAAGTGACTCGGCAAAGGACGGGAGCTCCTATTGGCCGAGTGAGTATGGAGCCACTAGGATGAGGAGTTAATGAGCCTCAAGTCTGTCCGAGTGGGTGCTAACTAATACTTGGCCATACGTGACCCTGTATAGAAGCGACTCGGCACAGGAGGAGAGCTCCTATTGGCCGAGTGAGTATGGAGCCACTCGGATGAGGGGCTAATGAGCCTCAAGTCTGTCCGAGTAGGTGCTAACTGATACTTGGCCATACTTGACTAGGTATAGAAGCAACTCGGCAAAGGTTTTGGCCGAGTGAGTATGGAGCCACTCGGATGAGGGGCTAATGAGCCTCAAGTCTGTCCGAGTGGGTGCAAACTGATACTTGGCCATACTTGACCAAGTATAGAAGCGACTCGGCAAAGGAGGGGAGCTCCTATTGGCCGAGTGAGTATGGAGCCACTCGGATGAGGGGCTAATGAGCCTCAACTCTGTCCGAGTGGGTGCTAACTGATACTTGGCCATACTTGACCAGGTATAGAAGCGAATCGGCAAAGGTATTGGCCGACTGAGTATGGAGCCACTCGGAGGAGGGGCCAATGAGCCCTAAATCTGTCCGAGTGGGTGCTAACTGACACTTGGCCATACTTGACCAGGTATAGAAGCGACTCGGCGAAGGAGGGGAGCTCCTATTGGGCGAGTGAGTATGGGGCCACTCGGATGAGGGGCTAATAAGCCCCAAGTCTGTCCGGGTGGGTGCCAATTGATCTGTGCACTTTGCCTAACCCAGGATGCCATGTGGCTACTTTTGATTCTTGCGACTTTGGGACCCTTCTATTAAGTCCAGCTGACTGGGAGCTGCGAGGGGTTTTGACGCTTCGTATTCCTTGGGTTCTGAAAAATATTGCTTGATTTTACTGGACTCTTAGTGGGATAGACTGAAAGATCCAATTGGGCCTCTTTTGGAAGCCCATCAAGGCGGCGCGGGGGGGTTTGCGTTGCACATCCCCCTAGGCGTGCTCAAATTTCCAATTCTCTCTCTCTCAAAGATCTCCAATTTCTCTCCAACATTCAAGCTTTTCCTCCAGTCTTTTCGTCCGACCAGGTAGGTTCTTGTTCTTCCTTTAAGTTTTCGTGTCCTTTCTTTTCTTTAGAATGATCTCGGCCGACTCCCTTGTCCATTAATAATGGGAGATTCGTCCGAGTCAGCGACACCCCGACCTCACCTCCCTATAAACTGTCCGAGGAGGTGAGGGGGATGGGAATAACGTTGGTGTCGACTGTAATAAGTTATCTCGATCCCTGGGTTGTGCCCGACGCAGTTCCCCTTTCGAGCCTGTCTTCTTCGGTAGAGGAGGACGCCGAGGGCATCATTTCGTACCCTCGGGAGGTGTCTTTAGCCTATCCACCCTCGAGAAGTTACTTAGACAAATACTTGTCTTCTGATGTAGTGCGGGTGGCCATGCCGATGGGAGCAGGATAAGCATCGAACTCTGGTCAGGAGATTGAATATCCTGATTTGGATCCGAAGAGGGGACCTGGGACCTTCTTTCCTGAGCCGGGCTTGATAAAGTCTCTAATAAATGATCTCCGAGGGACTACCACTAGGTTTTAGATCAAGGACCCCTACTACTTGGTCCGACCAGAGGCCCATCATACAGTGCTCAGCCCTCCGCCCGGGTGTATAGATGTTTATTATAAATCAATGGTTTATCAAAGAGCTGCTGAATGCCTATAATTTGGCAATTTGCCAAATTTCCTCCAACTCATGGGCTGGAATTATTGCCTTCCAGGTCCTCTGTGACTTGCTCAACGTCCGACTGACCCTCAAATTATGACGCCACATGGACAAGTTGGTCGAGGTGATGGCCGTGACAAATGGGCTGGGTTGGTGGAGCTTTCAGGTCCAACCAGGGTATCAGACTATTCTCAATCTTCCTTCCTCTCAGAAAGGGTTTGGGAGGGAGTTTGCCTTCGTCTACTTTGGCGGAGATTGGGGGATTCCCCTGGTCCCTCCTCCGACAGTGCCCATCATTACCCTAAACTTCCGAGTGGGCGATCTAGATGTTGAGGAAGGAGTGGCAGCCTGTTATATGCAGATTGAGTTGAGGATCGTGAACGGGGGAGAGATATTCGTGCCCGACCAATGGTTGCCCGACTACAAGCTCTTCAAGGACGAGCATTTCCTTTCGGCTATAGGTCTTTGCTTGACCTTTCCGAAGGGTAATCCGCCGAGGGAATGGCTTAGGGTTGTCGGTATGATAGCATAAGTTTTTTTTCATTTTTGTTTCACAGTCATTCGGCTTTTTGCAGAACCTGCCCGAGCGTATATTGATGAGAATGACCCAACAATGGCCGACAAGCTTAATGTGGCAGCGATGAGGGCGGCTCGGATGAGGGCAGAGATAGCAGCCAAGACCATGAAGGTCCCTGCTCCGCCCAAGCTGTGCAAAATTTACTAACTGTTTTCCTTCCTGCCGAGTAGCTATTGTTTTGACTCATATTCACCAACTGTTTTCTACCTTGCTTCCGACAAGGTCGCTCAGACCGAGAAAGTGGTCACGAGGGGCTAGGGCCAAGGGACGTCCTAGCAGACTGATGCGCGCGACCTCTCCCTTCATTCATCTGACTTTGTCCCAATCAGGAGCCCTCAGTACACTCCTATGTCCTCGACCTTTGAACGGCTCGGGGGTGGCCCGACCGACGTGGTGGCCTCGGTCGTGCCGTTCACGGGACTTAGCCGCGCTGAAAAGGATGGGCGCTGGACTAAGGCCATGGAGTACATATGTACTCCGGCCGACCGGGAGCACATTGAAGTCACTCATGGTCAGAATGAGACCAATGAGCTTTTCCGCACTTGGCTCGATGTGAGTATGCTTCCTCTTGTCCCTTTTCTTCCAAGTTGCTTTCAAATTTTTTGTTTAATTTTCTAACTTTTCTCCTTCATTTCAGTTCTCTGCTCGGATGGCCAACGTTGCTTAGAACCGAGTGAGCTTGGCAGAAGAGGTGACCGACCTCAAAGAAAAGGCCAAGAAGCATTTTGACGAGGTCTACCGGGCCAATGAGGACAAGCGTATCGCCGAGTCGAAGCTCTATGATACCGAGAAGGCCATCAAAAATGATCAGAAGGGCTTCACCGAGGAGCGGGCCAAATGGGAGAAAGAGAGGGCCGACCTCGTTCTTGCCCTTGACTCGGCCTAGACGGCAAAGGACGATGCCCTTGTTAAGCTGAATGAGGTCGAACAGAAAGTGACCGACCTCGAAGGCAAATTGCTCGAGGCTAAAAGCTAGGTTAAGAGCGAGGAGCAATGGTTCTCTGACTGGGAGAAGTCCGAGGCGGCCCAGGTCTATGCCAACGAGGTGGGTTGTGCAGCCCATAAGATGGGGGAGGACGAGGCCCTAGATCGGCTGAAAAAAGTATTGGCCGAGTCTCATCCCGATCTAATTCGGGACAACGTCTGGTCTGGATACCAGATGTCTATTGATGCTAAAAACGCCGCAGTTCTGGCTCAAATAGTTCATCAAGATGCTGAAGCTGATGGCAATGGAGAAGGCGATAGGGACGATGACGACCAAGTTGATGTGAACGTTATTGATGGTGATGACGATGATGATGAAGACGATGCCAATGTGACCGACAATGCTAGTCGGAGGGAGGAGCGAGTTGGTGACACCCCTCCCCCTAGCTCTTAGGATGCACGACGTTTGTACTTAGCCGTTTTTCAGATTCGTTTTGATTAGCTTTTGTAACGTTCCCTTGTAATGCCCGACTACTTTAATGGAACAACTTTTGGCGTCACCTTTCGTTGTGTTTGTTAATTGCAATATTGTCCGACTAGCTTCATTGATTTTGACTGATCTGTTTTTGCCGATTGCCTTGTTCTAACTGGTCAAGTTTCTGGTTTTTTAACTTAGCTTATTTCCGACTGGTTAAGTCTTTGCCGAGTGAATGTTGTTTAAGTTCATCATTTCCTTGCCGACTGATTGGTTAAGTTCGGAATAAAAAAATGCCAACAAATTCTTTGTCGAATCGGATATCATATTGACTGGTTAAGTCTTAACTACAATGCTGACTATTTCGACTGGTTAAGTCTAGTTGTCTAACTTGTTATAGGAAATGTCGATTCACTATGATCTTCTACTTAGCTATTACAAGTATGCCCCAGTTGCAAGTAACAAACATTACACGAAGTACTTTTTAAGGTTGTCTGCATTCCAGGGTCGAGCCAGGGGAACACTTTCTGGGGACTCTAGTCGGAATGTGCCGGGCTTGATGACTTCTGTTACTTTGTAAGGGTCGTCCCAGTTAGGCCCCAGCTTCCCTTTCAGGTGCGAGAGTCCCGTGGCCTATACTTTTCGAACGACCAATCGCCTAGTTGGATTGGTCTAGCCTTGACTTGGAGGAGGAGCTAATGAGCCCTAAATCTGTCCGAGTGAGTGCTAACTGACACTTGGCCATACTTGACCAGGTATAGAAGTGACTCGGCGAAGGAGGGGAGCTCCTATTGGCCGAGTGAGTATGGAGCCACTCGGATGAGGGGCTAATGAGCCTCAAGTCTGTCCGAGTGGGTGCTAACTGATATTTGGTCATACTTGACGAGGAATAAAAGCGACTCGGCAAAGGAGGGGAGCTCTTATTGGCCGAGTGAGTATAAAGCCACTCGGATAAGGTGCTAATGAGCCTCAAGTCTGTCCGAGTGGGTGCTAACTGATACTTGGCCATACTTGACCTGGTATAGAAGCGACTCGGCAAAGGTATTGGCCGAGTGAGTATGGAGCCACTCAGAGGAGGGGCCAATGAGCCCCAAATCTGTCCGAATGGGTGCTAACTGACACTTGGCCATACTTGACCAGATATAGAAGCGACTCGGCGAAGGAGGGGAGTTCCTATTGGCCGAGTGAGTATGCGGCCACTCGGATGAGGGGCTAATGAGCCATAAGTCTGTCCGGGTCGGTGCCAATTGATCTTAGCACTTTGCCTGACCCAGGATGCCATTTGGTTATTTTTCTGTTTAAAGAAAAGACGCTGACCGGGTCATCTCATGCCTGAAGAGAACAACGTCGATCGGGTCCCTTTCCAATGGAAGTAAAAGCGCCGACCGAATCTTGATCGTATGGTAGTCACTCAGATGATGGGCTAATGAGACCCAAGTCCATCCGAGTGGGTATTACTAGATACTTGGCCATACTTGGCCAGGCATAGAAGAGACTCGACAAAAGAGGGGAGCTCCTATTGCCCAAGTGAGTACGTAGCCACTTGGATGAGGGGCTAATGAGCCCCATGTTTGTCCGAGTGGCTGCAAATTGATACTCGGCCACATGTGACCAGGCGTAGGAGCGACTCGGCAAAGGATGGGAGCTCCTATTGGCCGAATGAGTATGGAGTCACTCGGATGAGGGGCTAATGATCCCCAAGTCTGTCCGAGTGGGTGCTAACTAATACTTGGCCATACTTGACCAGGTATAGAAGTGACTCGGCAAAGGACGGGAGCTCCTATTGGCCGAGTGAGTATGGAGCCACTCGGATGAGGGGCTAATGAGCCTTAAGTCTGTCCGAGTGGGTGCTAACTAATACTTGGGCATACTTGACCTTGTATAGAAGCGACTCGGTAAAGGAAGGGAGCTCCTATTGGCCGAGTGAGTATGGAGCCACTCGAATGAGGGGCTAATGAGCCTCAAGTCTGTTCGAGTGGGTGCTAATTGATACTTGGCCGTACTTGACCAGGTATAGATGCGACTCGGCAAAGGTATTGGCCGAGTGAGTATGGAGCCACTCGGATGAGGGGCTAATGAGCCTCAAGTCTGTCCGAGTGGGTGCTAACTGATACTTGGCCATACTTGACCAGGTATAGAAGCGACTCGGTAAAGGAGGGGAGCTCCTATTGGTCGAGTGAGTATGGAGCCACTCGGATGAGGGGCTAATGAGCCTCAAATCTATCCGAGTGGGTGTTAACTGATACTTGGTCATACTTGACCAGGTATAGAAGCGAATCGACAAAGGTATTGGCCGAGTGAGTATGGAGCCACTCGGAGGAGGGGCCAATGAGCCCTAAATCTGTCCGAGTGGGTGCTAACTGACACTTGGCCATACTTGACCAGGTATAGAAGTGACTCGGCGAAGGAGGGGAGCTCCTATTGGCCGAGTGAGTATGTGGCCACTCGGATGAGAGGCTAATGAGCCCCAAGTCTGTCCGGGTGGGTCCCAATTGATCTTTGCACTTTGCCTGACCCAGGATCCCATGTGGCTACTTTTGATTCTTGCGACTTTGGGACGCTTCTATTAAGTTCAGCTGACTGGGAGCTGCGAGGGGTTTTGACGCTTCGCATTCCTTGGGTTCTGAATAATATTGCTTGATTTTACTGGACTCTTAGTGGGATAGACCGAATAGATCCAGTTGGGCCTCTTTTGGAAGCTTATCAAGGCGACGCGGGGGGATTTGCGTTGCACATCCCTCTAGGCGTGCTTATATAAACAAGGGAGGAGAGAGAATTTGGGATCATTTGCTCATTTTTCCAATTCTCTCTCTCTCAAAGATCTCCAATTTCTCTGCAAGTTTCAAGCTCTTCCTCCAGTCTTTTCGTCTGACCAGGTACGTTCTTGTTCTTCCTTTAAGTTTTCTTGTCCTTTCTTTTCTTTAGAATAATCTCGGCCGACTCCCTTGTCCATTAATAATGGGAGATTCGTCCGAGTCAGCGACACCCCGACCTCACCTCCCTATAAACTGTACGAGGAGGTGAGGGGGATGGAAATAACGTTGGTGTCGACTGTAATAAGTTGTCCCGACCCCTCGGCTGTGCCAGACGCAGTTGCCCTTCCGAGCCCGTCTTCTTCCGTAGAGGAGGAGGCCGAGGGCATCATTCCGTACCCCTAGGAGGTGTCTTTAGCCTATCCACCCTCGAGAAGTTACTTAGACAAATACTTGTCTTCTGATGTAGTGCGGGTGGCCATGCCGAGGGGAGCAGGAGAAGCATCGACCTCTGGTCAGGAGATTGAATATCCTGATTTGGATCCGAAGGGGGGACCTGGGACCTTCTTTCCCGAGCCGGGCTTGATAAAGTCTCTAATAGATGATCTCCGAGGGACTGCCACTAGGTTTCAGATCAAGGACCCCTACTACTTGGTCCGACCAGTGGCCCATCATAAAGTGCTCAGCCCTCCGCCCGGGTGTATAGATGTTTATTATAAATCAATGGAGATGGGGCTCCGCTTTCCGCTGACCCCCTTTATCAAAGAGCTGTTGAATGCCTATAATTTGGCGATTTGCCAAATTTCCCCCAACTCATGGGTTGGAATTATTGCCTTCTAGGTCCTCTGTGACTTGCTCAACGTCCGACTGACCCTCAAATTATGGCGGCACATGTACAAGTTGGTCGAGGTGATGGCCGCGACGAATGGGCCGGGTTGGTGGAGCTTTCAGGTCCAACCAGGGTATCCGACTGTTCTCAATCTTCCTTCCTCTCAGAAAGGGTTTCGGAGGGAGTTTGCCTTCGTCTACTTTGGCGGAGATTAGGGGATTCCCCTGGTCCCTCCTCCGACAGAGCCCATCATTGCCCTAAACTTCCGAGTGGGCGATCTAGATGATGAGGAAGGAGTGGCAGCCTGTTATATACAGACCGAGTTGAGGATCGTGAACGGGGGAGAGATATTTGTGCCCGACCAATGGTTGCCTGACTACAAGCTCTTCAAGGACGAGCATTTCCTTTCAGCTATGGGTCTTTGCTTGACCTTCCCGAAGGGTAATCCGCCGAGGGGATGGCTTAGGGTTGTCAGTATGATAGCATAAGTTTTTTTTTCATTTTTGTTTAACACTCCTTCGGCTTTTTGCAGAACATACCCGAGCGTATATTGATGAGACTGACCCAACAATGGCCGACAAGCTTAATGTGGCAACGATGAGCGTGGCTCAGATGAGGGCCGAGGTAGCAGCCAAGACCATGAAGGTCCCTGCTCCGCCCAAGGTGTGCAAAATTTACTAACTGTTTTCCTTCCTGCCGAGTAGCAATTGTTTTGACTCATATTCACTAATTGTTTTCTGCCTTGCTTTCGACAAGGTCGCTCAGACCGAGAAAGCGGTCGCGAGGGTGAAGGCCGAGCGGGAGAAGGCTGAGGCCGCAAAAAGGGCCAAGTCGGTTCAAGTCAATAGCCCGAGGGGCTTGGGCCAAGGGACATCCTAGCAGACTGATGCGTGCGACCTCTCCCTTCACTCATCTGACTTTATTCGGATCGGGAGCCCTCAGTACACTCCTATGTCCCCGACCTTTGAACGGCTTGGGGGTGGCCCGACCGACATGATGGCCTCGGCCGTGCCCTTTACGGGACTTAGCCGCGCTGAAAAGGATGGGCACTGGACTAAGGCCCTGGAGTACATATATACTCCGGCCGACCGGGAGCACATTGAAGTCAATCATGGTCTGAATGAGACCAATGAGCTTTTCCGCACTTGGCTCGATGTGAGTATGCTCCCTCTTGTCCCTTTTCTTCCAAGTTGCTTTCATATTTTTACTTGTTTAATTTTCTAACTTTTCTCCTTTATTTCAGTTCTCTGCTCGGATGGCCAACGTTGCTCAGAACCGAGTGAGCTTGGCAGAAGAGGTGGCCGACCTCAAAGAAAAGGCCAAGAAGCATTTTGACGAGGTCTACCGGGCCATTGAGGACAAGCGTATCGCCGAGTTGAAGCTCGATGATACCGAGAAGGCCATCAAAATGATCAGAAGGGCTTCACCGAGGAGCGGGCCAAATGGGAGAAAGAGAAGGCCGACCTCGTTCTTGCCCGCGACTCAGCCTAGACGGCAAAGGACGATGCCCTTGTTAAGCTGAACGAGGTCGAACAGAAAGTGACCGACCTGGAAGGCAAATTGGTCGAGACAAAAAGCCAGGTTAAGAGCGAGGAGCAATGGTTCTCTGACTGGGAGAAGTCCGAGGCGGCCAAGGTCTATGCCAACGAGGTAGGTAGTGCGGCCCATAAGATGGGGGAGGACGAGGCCCTAGATCGGCTGAAGAAAGTCTTGGCCGAGTCTCATCCCGATTTAATTTGGGCCGACGTCTGGTCTGGATACCAGATGTCTATTGATGCTGAAAACGCCGCAATTCTGGCTCAAATAGGTCTTGAAGATGCTGAAGCTGATGGCGATGGAGAGGGCGATAGGGACGATGACGGCCAAGTTGATGTGAACGTTATTGATGGTGATGACGATGATGATGAAGACGATGCCGATGTGACCGATAATGCTAGTCGGAGGGAGGACCCCTCCCCCTAACTCTTAGGATACACGACATTTGTACTTAGCCGTTTTTCAGATTCGTTTTGATTAGCTTTTGTAACGTTCCCTTGTAATGACCGCCTACTTTAATGGAACAACTTTTGGCGTCACGTTTCGTTGTGTTTGTTAATTGCAATATTGTCCGACTAGCTTCATTGATTTTGACTGATCTGTTTTTGCCGATTGCCTTGTTCTAACTGGTCAAGTTTCTGATTTTTTAACTTAGCTTATTTGCGACTGGTTAAGTCTTTGCCGAGTGAATGTTGTTTAAGTTCATCATTTCCTTGCCGACTGACTGGTTAAGTTCGGAATTAAAAAATGTCAACAAAATCTTTGTCGAATCGGATATCATATTGACAGGTTATGTCTTAACTACAATGCTGACTATTTCGACTGGTTAAGTCTAGTAGTCTAACTTGTTACAGGAAATGCCGATTATCTATGATCTTCTACTTAGCTATTACATGTATGCCCCTGTTGCAAGTAACAAACATTACACAAAGTACTTTTTAAGGTTGTCCGCATTCCAGGGTCGAGCCAGGGGAACACCTTCTGGGGACTCTAGTCGGAATGTGCCGGGCTTGATGACTTCTGTTGTTTTGTAAGGGTCGTCCCAGTTAGGCCCCAGGTTCCCTTTCAGGTGCGAGAGTCTCGTGGCCTCTACTTTTCGAACGACCCAATCGCCTAGTTGGATTGGTCTAGCCTTGACTCGGCGATTGAACTGCCTAGTGACTCTTTGTTTGTACTGGATGGACTTCAGCAGTGCATTGCCCCTTTTTTCGGGCAACAAATCTGAGTTGACTGGATTTTCGTCCTCGTTCTTCTCGTATTCGTAGAAGGTCATTCGGGGTGAGGGGATGCCAATTTCCACCAGTAAGACTGCTTCGCTTCCGTACACAAGGCTGAACGGGGAGTGCCCCGTTGCCTCTTTCGCAGTAGTCCGTGCCGACCTGAGGACTCCAGGCATGTCATCGACCTATGCTCCTTTGGCAGCCTCTAAGGATTTCTTGATTCCTTTGAGGACTATTTTGTTAGCCGATTCAGCCTGTCAATTTGTTTGCGGCCTGGACACTGCCGATAATTTGGTATTTATTCCGAACCGGGCGCAATACTCCCGAGTAGGGCCACTGTTGATTTGGCGTTTGTTGTCGCAGATTAGGACCCTGGGTACTCCGAATCTGGTTATGATGTTCCTCCAGATGAACGCTTGAACTTGTTTATCTGTTATAGAGGAGAATGGTTCAGCCTCCGTCCATTTGGTGAATTAGTCGATGGCGACTATTAGGAACTTCCTTTGACCTGATGCTAGGGGGAACGGTCCGAGTAGGTCCATTCCCATTTATCGAATGGTAGAACCGCCTGAATTGTCGTTAAGGGGCTGGTTGGTGCTCTCGGAATGTCCGAATGGATTTGACATAACAGGCACCTCTTGACCAGTTCATGGGCATCGGATTTCAGAGTAGGCCAGTAGTAGCCTGCTCTGAGGGCCTTTCCGGCTATGGTTCTTCCCCCTTGATGACTCCCACAGGCTCCTTGATGGATCTCCCTTAGGATGTATTCACTTTCTTCGGGCGTAATATATTTGAGCAATGGGTGGGTGAAAGACTTTTTGTGGAGCTGGTGTTCGAACCATAGGAACCACCCGGATTTGTGCTTGACTCGTTCGGCCTCTTTGCGGTCCTTAGGCAATGTTCAGTCTCTCAAATACTCGGCCACCTCTTTCATCCATGCGGATGTCCGATTCAATACCAGTTGTTCCTTGACGTTGATGCTTGGCTGGCGAAGGACCTCCCATATTATTATCCGAGGGGCCGACCCTTTTGCTGAGCTGACCATCCGAGCTAGAGCATCAGCCTGCTGATTTTCCGATCGGGGTATATGGGTGATGCTGAACCGAGATAGCTGTTTGATTATATCTTGGGTCTTGGCCAAATACATTCTCATGTTATCCTCCTTGGCCTCGTACTCGCCTGAAACCTGACCCACTATCAGTTGTGAGTCGTACTTGGTGCTGATCACTATGGCCCCGGCTATGATGCATAAATCTAGTCCGAGGATCAGGGCTTCATATTCGGCTTCTTTGTTAGACTCCAAGAACTCGAATTTGACGGCATATTCCATCTTTTCCCCGACTGGGAGTTTGATCACCAGTACGGCTCCACATCCCGTCATGGTGAGCCGTCTACTTGCAATTTCCAGCTATCCTGCTTACTGACTAGGGGCCTGGTTGTACATTCAGTTATGAAATCAGCCAAGGCCTGGGTTTTGATTGCCCTCCTTGGTTCATATTCCAGTCCAAAGTCTGTTAGCTGATCCGCCCAGTCAGTCATCCGACTGGAGTGTTTCCTGCTTTCAATGAGCTTCATGAGCGGCTGGCCTGTGAGGACTTTAATCGAATGGGCCTGGAAGTAGGGATTGAGCTTCCGACTAGCCATCACTAAGGCGAAGACAATTTTTTGAACTTCGCTGTATTTGGCCTCCGCTCCACGGAAGGCGTGACTTATGAAGGACGGCGCTGAGCGCGTATTCTGAAACAGCTAAGTAAATGAACAATGTTTTCCCGGGAAAGGGGGATATTAGCTTAGGGAGGGTTGATAGGTGTGTTTTGAGGGAGGTGAAGGCCTGTTCGGCTTCGTCGTCCGAAGTGAATTCTTTTCTCTTCAGAGTTTTGAAGAAGTGTAAGCTTTTATCTGCTAACCGGGAGAGGAAATGACCGAGGGCAGCCAAACAGCCGGTCAGGCGTTGTACCTCCCTTACATTTCGAGGGGACTTCATCTCCATAACAGCTTTGACTTTGTCGGGGTTTGCTTCGATTCCCCTTTTATTGACCAGGAATCCGAGGCACTTCCCCCCTTTCACTCCGAAGACACATTTTTTCGAGTTCAACATCATGTGGAATCGCCTTAATGTATCGAGAGTCTCTCTTAGGTCTGAGGGGTGTTCACCTTGGACCTTGCTTTTAACGATCATGTCATCAACGTATACTTCAATATTCCGACCCAGTTGGTGGTTGAAAATTTTGTTGACCGTCCGCTGATACGCAGCCCCCGTATTTTTGAGCCCGAAGGGCATCATTTAGTAACAATGCACCCCTTGACTTGTGACAAAGGCAGTGTGGACTCGATCGTGCTCGGCCATTGGGATCTAGTGATACCCCGCATTTGCGTCCATGAAGATTAGGAGAGCATGACCCGCCGTTGAGTTGACCAGCCTGTCAATCTAGGGCAGAGGGTGGTTATCTTTTGGACAGGCCTTGTTCAGGTCTGTGAAATCCACACACATTCTCCATGCCCCGCTCAACTTCTTGACCAGCACAACATTGGCCAGCCACTCAGAGTACTGACATTCTTCTATGAACCCTGCCTCAAGCAATTTCTTGACTTCTGCGGCTGCCGCGGTGTTCCTTTCGGGGCCTTGATGCCTCAACTTCTGTTTGACTGGCTTGAATCCCTCTTTGATGTTGAGCTCGTGGCACATAACTTTGGGGTCGAGTCCAGGCATTTATGTAGCCTCATAGGCAAAGACGTCCTTGTACTCTGTGAGTACCTGAATGATTTCTCATCTTGTTTGAGGGTCCATGGCTTTGCCTACTGTCAAGGTCCGACCGAGTCTTTCGTCAATGATGACTTCTTCGTCATCCTCGACGGGCTAAGGGCGCTCGTACCGCTTGGGATTTTCAGTAATGTAAACCCCGAGGCCATTTGAGGGCTGACCCTCTTCTCGCTTTCTCTTTTTCGAGTCCTCTTGGACGTCGTTCCTGCTCTTTAAGCTGTTAACGTAACATTCTCTTGCTGCTTGCTGATCGCCTTAGATCTTCCCAACTTTTCCTTCGTCGGTTTCGAATTGCATGAGGAGTTGATAGATGGAGATTGCTGCCTTGACCTTGTTCAGAGTTGGTCTTCCCATTATGATATTGTATGGTAGAGGGATGTCTACCACCAAGAAGTTAATCAGTAGGCTTCTTCCTTTGCCCTTCTCTCCCATCCGAGTAGGCAACTTTATGGATCCGACAAGATGCACTGAGTTTCCCCCGAAGCCTATAAGTGGCTGATTAAGGGGGTCACATCCTTTTCATTGTATTTCAGCTTCCTGAGGCACTCTAGTGTGATTATATCGGCCGAGGATCCACTATCCACTAACACTCTTTTGACTCTTGTGTTCGCCACTTTGAGCTCGATGACTAGAGGGTCATCATGGGGCATGTGTAGGATCCGACTGGATTCTCCGAACGTCATGGCGGGGAATCGGGGCGGGGATGGTGGACATCATGCACTTGATGCCTAAGATTTTGGAGGTGAGCTTTGCGTGATCGGCCGGTTAGGCCTCCCGACGCGAAGCCACCTGCTATCACTCTGATGAAGCCCTCCGTGTCCCCGCTGTTGGATTGACCGACCTTCTGTTTTCCCTTGTCCTCGCTAGAGTGCTTGAGCTATCGGTTCAGCTTGCCTTGGTCGGCCAGATTGTCGAGGGATTTCTTGAGTTCTCTGCAGTCCTTGGTGGTGTGTCCACATTCTTTGTGGTACTCACACCACTGGCTCTTATCTCTCCGAGCAGTTGACGTTCTGATGGGAGGTGGGCGGGGGAGCATGGATTTGTCCTTGATGTCTAAGTAGATCTCTCTTCCTGCTGAATTGGGGGTCGTTGCCGTGGTCATTAAACCTGTCTGACTGACCGCCCGTCTTCTGTTGTTTCGGCTGGTCCTTGTGATTTCCTTCTTCTTTTCTCTTCTTGCTTCCGTCGTCTGAGTGGCGACATATGTCTGTCGCTTGGATGAATCTTTTAGCCCGAGTCATTGCTTCAGAGAAGGTTTTGACTTCGTTTTTTGCCAAGGACCATCTTAGCCGAACCGGTTGGAGTCCAGACATCAGGGCGGCGAATGCCACCGCGTCTTGCAGATCTGAGATTTTCAGTGACTCCTCATTGAATCTTTTGACGTAATCGGCCAGACTTTCATTTTTCTCCTGTCTGACTCCCATCAAGTGGAGACTTGTTTTCTTCTGTCTTTTGTCGACGACAAACAGGTGAAAGAATAGGTCTTCAAGCACCGAGAAATCTGTTATGATCCCCGCAGGGAGCTCTTGGAACCAGTTCAAGGCCAGTCCTTTTAGTGTTGTGGGAAAGAAACGGCACCAAGTGGCCTCGCAGCCACTTTCGACGCTCATTTGAGCTTTGTATGTGGCCATATGATCATCCGGGTTGGTTAGGCCTATGAATGGTTCGATGGTCGAGGTCTTGATCTTTCCCGGGCTGGGCGCCTCAAGTATGTCCTGGCTGAATGGGACCATGAACTTAAGCGCTCCGCTGTTGAACCGAACAGGTTTCAATTGTGCAGAATCAACATGCCCCTCACGCTGAGCGGCCTTTTTATCAAGGATGTGCCTCGCGTCATATCCTTTGCTGAGGTGCTTCTCGTTGAGGAAGTGTCGGACATCATTGTGCTTATGCCTAACATTGCCTTGGGGTGATTTAGATACGTGAGTTTCTTCTCTCTGCCTAGCGGATCTTCCTTTAGACCCGTGTCGCTCTTCATCCCCCCTGTCTGGATCGTTGCCGATCATGTTGACTGTGTGCCCTTGCCCCCGACCGTTGCCGGCTAGGCTGACCCTGGTTTTCCGCCCGAAGGGAAGGGACCAAGGCTTGATCTTTAGGGGGCTGAAGAGGGCGTCCCTGCTGCAAGATGGCCAGCATGTCCATCAGGCTTTGCTGTAAGGTCTGCTGGATCTGAGCGGCTATCAAGTTTATGTCCGCTGTAGATATGAGCTAGGGGTCGGCTTGCTATAGCTGGTTTGACGATTGCGGTCCATTTTCGATGGACTGCTCCTCTTCAGGGTCGATGGTCTGAACGGTCGGCGTTTTGCGGCGGACAGGCGAGGGTGGTCGTTCTGACCTTCGGTGCTGAGAGGGTGAAGGGTCTCGCTCGGACCTCTGGACTTGTGCTGAAGGCTGTCTATTGCGAGCGCTCTTGGCCAGGGCCATTGCTAAGTGACTCTGAGATGAATTTTGCTGAGTGAGGGCGAAGTGACTTTGATTGTAACTTCCCCACAGACGGCGCCAAACTGTATCTGCTAAGAAATTAAGGATTGTAATAGGTTGTGAGGTGTGATGTGGGCCCCAAGAGCGGTCGCCTAAGCTCCGATATCCGTACGCTGGAAACCTGCAAAACAAAGTTAGACTACCCCGGGGGTGGTTCCGGGATCGCCCCTCCGACGCTCCAGTCAGATGTGATTAAGGTATAGAGAATCTAGAGAGAGATGCTCCAGTTTTTTAGGTGAGAATTGAATACATGTTCATTGATAAGGCAGTTGGTTTTTATAGTGTTGGGGATTTCCCAGATAGGAAACATTGATTGGATGGGCCTTGTTGGGAGCAATGGCTATGTTGCCTTTTCAGGCAATGATTATTTCACCTTTTTAGAGGGCTCCCAAGTTCCTGAGATTAGGTCAACTTTCAGGTGGGACCCACCGCTGCCACCTGTCCGAGGCTCTAGGAGGCTTTTGTTCTCCTGCTGGGCTGCTGATTAATGGAGCCCAAACAATAAGTTCGGGACTTTTACTTTTAGAGGATAAGTTAGTGACTTAATCATTCCCAATATATCAATCAAGTATTTATTCATTCAATCAATCACCTTAAACATTGTGAAGACACATTTTGATTCGCTAATTATAGATTTTTTTTCCTCCATGAACATAAATTAATAGAAATATTCAAGACGCTAAGGTGAATCAACAAATTGTAAACGGGTAATCTAGTCGACATAAATTATTTTCTCAAAGAAGATGCATGTAAGGACATATATGATACTAGCATTCTTTGCACGCGATGCGTGCTTGGATTTTCTTTGGTGAATTTTTTCTTCTCTAGTAAATATCTTGGTTTTTTTACGTGAATAATTGTCTATAACATTTTTAAAACATTGTTATAATTAAATGACTTGAATAATCAACCCTATATAATGTATAAATATCATTAGAAAATATGTTACTAACATTTTGTTGTTTTTAGCAATATAGTTGGAGTTGAAACTATGAGAAAGACTGTTGATGTATGTTCTACCAAATAAAAGAGTTTTATATATTGAGGAATATAGTGAGTTTTGAAATACATTATAAATCAATATTTTCAACATACAATGTTACCCATTAATCTTATTATCGCTATTAATCACTAATTAAAAGAGTTAAACGCACTAATCAAGAAAGTTGAGATGCTCAACGATTTTTGAGTTTGTTTATGGGTTGGACATAACTTTGATCGTATTTTTTTTGACTTTGTAATTGAATAAGTAATGGATCATGGATAAAATAATTTTCAATGCATCTTTTTCGTTTATGGAAATTTCCTTTTTTTCTACATCTATTACTCAAATACGAAATATGATTTGCTGCATTAATTGGACAATAACTTTGATTTGGAAAGTTGTTTATATATGTTTAATTAGTTTGTATGTTGTATTTTTTATTTGAGGGTAAGGATGTAATTCAATAGGGGGACACCATAGCTCCCCCCCTTCACTTATATAATATAATAAAGATAATAACATGTAAAAAGGTAGATCATGCGGGAAAAAAAATCCACTTTTTTTCTTACCTTTGATCAAAAAGTCCAATCTAATTATATATAACTTCAGCCTGGTATGTATGTCAGTCTTGCAACTACATAAGATCTTGATTTCCATTATATGTAGTTGATAATAATATGAAACATGTAATAAGTGTCTTACGGTGTATTCTTTTCATCTTTAATTAAGTTTTCAAGTATAGTTAAGGTTGGTCAGATCCAATCAAGTTTAAAAAAATAAAGTGAACCCATGGTTAATATGCTTCAAGAGGCCTAATAAGTTGTTAATTCATACAAGTTCAGATGAATAGAACATGTCCTTTACGGAGTGAAAAGAAATGATTATGTTATTAGATGTTGGAAGGGCAAACTTAATGGAATAAAAATAGTGAAAAGAGAATATGTCTAAAGTATATAATATCATTGTACGAAAAAATATTGGTAAAAATAAAATTGAATTTGTTATGCTAATATATTGAGTTTTATAAATAGTCATTTAACTATTTATTCCCTTAACTATTTATTTCATTCACTATTGGTTTAATGTATTTGGCGTGTCTTATATGAATCATATATAGGCACAAGAATTATTTCAGATGCTTAGTTGTATCAAACAAAATGGTCAAAAATCATTATACTCTTATGAATGTCCATGTCAATATTAAGCGTTGGAGTGGTTTCTAAGGTCATAATATACTTCCTCCGTTCTATGATATTTGAGATAGATAAAAAGTAAGACTCCATGTGATAGGAGATATTTTGAAAAATTAGAGATTTTTTGGATCATTTTTGGCTGAAAATAGATAGATATTTTGGTTGGTTTTGGCTTGATCTTTTATGGAAAATTATCTTTATACTTTTAGGATACTATCTACTTATAATCATTTGGATATTAAATATTATTTCCTATAATGTTGGAAAATAAATAGCAATTTGATTGACTTAAATTATGGAAAATTATTTATAAACATTAAGCATATTTGATTGACATAATTGTAGAACATATGCTATCAAACCATATGATTAATAAAAGTAAGTACGAAAATCATGCTAATTTTAAAATGCACGTTTTCAAGCTTGGATAAATTTTAATTCAATTGACCCAATTAAAATTAATTATAAAATTTACAAAGTAAGAATAAAATCTCTAATTAATTCTATATATATTTTTTATTTTGATATGCTATTTTGCTGTCAAAAAACTCGAATAAGCTTAGATTTTAGGATCTATTTTCTAAGTGATGAAGGATTTTTTTTTAATTGGCTTTATCTGTGCAAATATCTGATATCATGGATTGCAATGAGGAGCCATTTAGATTAGAAAATTCAATAATATATGAGTTTAAATTCCTCAAATTTTCATCATTAAATAACAAAAAATGTGAATTAATAGCAATACTCTCAATAAACAGTTGAGTACCAATTCCTAACAAAGGTGAAGGTTTAGATAGTTTAAGAGTTGGCTATACATTCAAATAAATTCTCATAACATAACTTACAATTTAGATAGTTTAAGAGCTAGCTATACATACAAATAAATTCAAAGTCCCATTATAATAATTTTAAAGATGTTTTCCACCCATAAGAAAAAAAAATCTAAAAATAGCCATGAATTTACATAGGATTTTATTTTTATCTACTAAAAAGTAAATCAATTTGAATGGTCAATTTTCGTAAACCCTAACTTTTTTGAAGAAAAGAAAAAACATACAATTGATTTTCTTCCTCCCATCACAGAGCATAAATTCCAGTGGGAAGTTTAAAGTGAACACAACCAATTCACAGCTAAACAATGTATAATTATGGGTGCCTAAAACCTAAATAAAATCAAACAATAAAGCTTATGTTAAAACCTAATATTACAGGTAAATCAATTTTAAATACATATATGAGCGCATTTGATTAAACCACACAGATGAAGCAATGAACAAATGCCAAAAAAATTATAGCAAAAATGAACAAACAATTAAGGCAAAGTATAATAAATTTTGTAGTTGAAGGGTAAAATAATAGTATGGGCGACACAAAATATTGGGCAAAATGAGTCAAAACCCGTAAATACTTGGCATTATAATGAAGAATTGACAATGGCGGTTCTTTTTGTCCTTTTGTAAAATCACCTTCAGTTCCAGAGAGAAAGCCACCTCGAACATCAAATAAACTAAACAAAAGCACGAAAAATAGTGAAGGTTATTTGTTTGCCTAAACGGCCCAAAATTGATTTATTCCTATTTAGATTCAAGGAAGAGAGATTAAGATCAAGAATTTTGTTGGATGCTTTTCTGAAAATGGATAAGGAACTTCAGCGAATAGAGGATGGGTAAGAGTCATGAAGTTAGCCTTGGGAAACAAGGGGGTAAATTTTACCTATTTTTGTGTTTGAATAGGGTATAATTTAGGAAAATAACACGTGGGATCAATTTTACGGGAGAACACGTTTAGCTACAAGTTGACGAATTATCTAAAATAAACAAACGTATTCCACAAGAAAAAAGATATTACTTACTAATTTAATTGCACCATACAGATAAAAGTTATTAATAAATACGTCCTCCATTCTAAAATAAATGAAATGTGGGGAGGGGTACGGGGATTAAGCAGAAGATAGAGGTAGAGAGATAATTAGAGGGACCATGTGATGAAGATTTGGGGCCATCTAATAGATAAACGACAATTGTATATAATTTAATTCACCTTATCAAATAAATCTAGATGTAAAATTACCATCAAGCTAAATGTGTTTAACTTTGAATCCCTTCAAGAATGATGATTTATTGGAAAGTAAAAGATAATACCTTCTAAATAGATAACTTAAACTTAAAGAACTGAATAACAATAGTAACATTTTTGAATAACTACATATCAAATGTTATCGAATTTCAAAAAATACGATATTTGCATATTCATGATATCCATCCCATTAATATATCTCTACTACCTTATCTATCTTGTATTTTATTCAAACCAACATTTTAAAATTGAAAAAAAGCTAGCCCCAATTTGTATAACTTCTTACTTTAATATAGCAGGAAGAAGTGAAAGAAAGAGAAAATATAATGTAGATTGTGATATATTGTGATTTAGATGACATTTATGACTTTACACACGATAGCATCAAGCACTAAATACGACCAGTATATATAATTAAGTATATCTTAAAATAATATTAAAAATCAAGCATATTGCGAACATTAAAATTTTGCATGCAGCCAACAGGGGTATAAAGCAATAAGTTCAAATTGTAAGATTTCAGTAAGTTAGTAACGAATATTAACCATATCCATAGAAAATTACTATCGCAATTTTAACCATATTCATTATTTTTTTAGCTATACCCAACATTACATTTTAAGCATATCTATAAAAAAAATTGATATTGTTTCTCAAACAAAATTTAGTTGTATAACCTTTTAGAAAATAAACCAAAACCTGTAATTTCGAAATTGGGAAAACAAAACAAAAGTCAATATATAGAACCCCTATAAACTATTGCGGAAAAGAGAAGAGCGAGTGTGTGAGAAATAAAATAATATTTTCACTAAAATAACAATGAAACTGAATACAAACTACTGCAAAATATATAAAAAATGAATTTTTCAAAAACTAACAAAATTAAAGATTAACTAATTTAGAGTGAATGGGTACATTAGTATCACAATATATATTAAGTTTTTAATAATACACATAAAAAAATCAAATTACGTCGATTGAAATTCAATAATATAACTTACCTCCTTGCCAACTAAGCAAAACCAATCATCAAATTACAAAATTAAAAAAAATCCAAAGTGAAAGAAAAAAAAGGTATATATAGATTACATGTCTCGGCAAAGCAACAAGTAGTGGTGCCTGGTGGGCAGTGGGCAGTGGCCAGCGGATGGCTTGGTGCGATGGTGTGAGGCAGCAAAAGAGAGAGAAAGGGTGAGCTAGAGTGCGGGAAGCGGTTACATGGCTGAGTGACAGTGATGGTAAACATTGTTTTTTATATGAGTCTCCAAGGAAAGCAGTAGGCAGAGCTCATACTTTTTTAATAAACTTTTCTTTTGAAAGGTGGGTCATATGATCCATCATGACATAACAAGATCAACCACTGAACATACGGGTTATAATCCAATTTTAAAATATCCTCAATACACCATTATAAAACTTTGAATCATAGGCTAATATCCACAACATGATTCTTAGGAGAATCATCCTAAAATCTTATATTTCTAAAGCAAAAAGATCCTCGTGCAGTTTGCATGGGTGTAAAAGCTAGATGTTTAAAATATATAACAATTAACATTAAATTATCTTCATATTTTCAAAGAATAAAACAGACGTTTAATAACTATAATATATCTTGTGCATTTTGCACGAGTCCACATAGCAATATTTAGAAAGTAACTTATGGCTAGGATTTGATTTATTTAGTTAATAGCAACAAAGTAACTTTTGGTGGCAAAGTATTGATATTTGGTGGTGATCTCAAGTAGATTTTACCAGTTGTACCAAAAGGAACCAGGCAAGATATCGTGTTCGTGACCATTCATTCATCTTACTTGTGGGGTTCATGTAAGGCCGTAAAACTTACTGGCAATATGAGACTACAAGCAGGTTATTCAAAATATGTTATTGATGAATTACGAGAATTTTCAGAGTGGATATTAAGCGTATGAGAAGGAAAAGTTGGGGGTCCTAATTATGGTGCAGCCGTAATTGAGATTGCAAAAGATATCCTAATAGATCATAGGGCAAATCCGATTTCAGCAATTATTGATAGCACATACCCTTACCTACAAGACCATATATGGGAAGCTAAATACTTCCAAGAAAGAGTTATTTTGGCGCCAACTAATGAGATAGTGGAGATGGTCAATGATCATGTTCTATCTATCATTCATGGAGAAGAGAAAGTATACTTAAGTTGGCCTGCGATCAGCAAAGAAGAAGGCAATTTTAGAGTACATGAAATTTGCTCCAATGAATTCCTCAATACAATAAGATGTTCAGGGCTCCCGATCGTAGCATACTATTAAAGGTTGGTGCGTGAGTTATGCTTCTAAGGTATATTAATCACACATCTGGATTATGTAATGGCACAAGGTTGTTGTTAATCATTTAGGCAATTGTGCTATTAAAGCTATTGTTATTTCCGGAAGCAATGTCGGAGATAAAGTATTCATTCCAAGAATGACACTAACCCCGTCCGACTCCACCAACTTTCCTATCAGATTTCAGAGGCTACAATTTCCTTTAATAATGGTTTATTTTGCTATGACTATGAATAAAAGTCAAGGACAATCTTTGTCTCATGTAAGTCTGTATCTCCCGAGACCTGTGTTCAGCCATGGTCAATTTTATGTTGTTGTTTCAAGAGTGGCGAGCAAAAAGGGTATGAAGATCCTTCCGTTTGATAAAGAACACGGTGTGCGTACAAGTACAACAAATGTTGTTTACAAGGAAGTGTTTGAAAACATATAATGTGATTTGGAAATTACATTTGTAATTATTGTTCTTTAACTAATCTTACTTTATGATTTTATGATTACGTGTAACACGAGAAGTTAAGTCATTCTTAGTGTGTGACTTCTAAAATATATAATAAAACCAAAAATACTCTCGTGCATTACGCACGGGTCTAATTAAGAACTAGTTGTTAGAGTATACGAAAATATATTCCTAGTGTATATATATATTCCTTTAGTATCTTTTGTATAAGTTAACTTTATCATCCTCTATTAGAATATTTAGAGTATCTTTTAACTATTTTTATTAATCTCAATTAGGATAGTAACCATAGTATGGTATGTAATAGCTAGGATACCTAAGATGTAGCCTAAACTCACGCTTTCTCTTTGTATATTACGTTAACCACAACGGTAATAAAATCAAGGAGAATTATCTTTTGACATTGCCGATTATTTCCTTTCCTAATTATAGCATGATTGCTTGTGTGATGTATATGATTGACGAACGAAAGGGAAAAACTCAAGGAAATAATTCTCTCACTTATGATACTCCTAATAGTCCTATAATATAGAAGGAAGAACGACTATATCATATGATTTCTTTTTTTTGGACATCAAGTATATCATATGATGAAGTGCAAAAAGCTACAAACTCGGAAACTTTCTAACTTCGCTAACTGAACCAAAATCACAAGTGATGCATATATTACTCTTAGAACTAAATAAACGAAAATTTCCTTATTTCTTTCCACTTTTTGCAAATAATGGAAGTAGTAGTATATGGAAACTTTCATTGTACTGCATGCGAGCATCTATAAATTTGACTCATAACTCATAATCATTCTTAAAAATTTCAAATTAGCTTGCGTTCTATATTCCATCAATCTATTGAATATTTAAAGGTATTGCTCTCTTTGTTTCTAATGATCAAGTTATATATTTGAATGAAATTTAGTTGTTAGAGTGACAAAAAGTTCATGTACACTTAAAATTCTTAAAACAGTATATATCACATAAAGGTATTAGCTTATATCATTCATCAATAACCTTGATTAATATTAGCAGTACGTACAATTGGTTTGTTTTGTTAAAATCATCTCTTCAATTACATTCTTTCTCACAAACATGTTCTACAAAATTTGCCTAAGATCTAAACTCCAAGTCAACTCCATTCATGTATTATGTACATAATGATCTGCATGGCTCGAAAATTCTATGTAATATCTATTTATTCTTTTCAAGAAAAAATTAGGGAATATTTGATCGATTTATTTTGAACAATCTCGTGTCCTTTTCCCTTTAGTTATCTCATGATATCATATAACATGCATTATTCTAATATGATTGATATATCACTTTTATGTAAATAATAGAATTTAATTATTGATGAACTATAGAGGAGCAAATACTACGGAAGACATGGCGAAAATAAGTACAATTATAATTTATGTACTCCTTGCTGCTCTTGTCTTTTGTTCAGGTTTGTCAACTACTTGTTCTTTCTCTCAAAACTTTTTTCAGTTAAACTTGAAAATCTTTTAGCACCAACGAAGCACATAAAATATTATATATTTAATAATCGCGCCACAATATAATTTCACATTACTTAGTAATTCACTTGGTTCAATATGTTTTTTTGCAGCTGATAGTTATGAGAGACTCAACACTTATCATCCTGGTGATGTTACTGAAGTGAAGTGTTGTTCAGACAATCATATTGGAGAATGTATTCCAGGACATGAAAGTGAAAGAAAGTGTAACGATTTATGTCAACAAAGTAGCTGCTCTAAAGGAGGATTTTGCAAAGTTTTGGCACACGCTCCCCCTAATCATTTTTGTCATTGTTAT